>OX456523.1:227777502-227825002 GCA_949748255.1 Eustalomyia histrio
TATGCATGCAGGTTGTTTGTATTAATGGAGAAATATTTATGCAAAATTTGAGTAGGAGCTGGGATATGAACTGAATGAGGGTAACACAAAAAAATAAAATGCATAGGGACAGAGTGCGTGCATTTAACAACAAATGAGTAGTAACAGTATAGTATGGACATGGGTCTTTACTCCAATACACCTACTCATAGTACACCAAAAATTTTAAAATTAAAGCAAAGGAAGAAGTAGAAAAAACAGAAACGGAAATGAATCTCAAAAAAAAATATAGACAAAATAGTATATGCAACCAATAAAATATTTAAAACTCTGAGTTTTTATCAAATTTTTTAACTAATATAAATAAAAAAATGTTAATGGTAGAATACAAGTATTTGTTTTTAGGCCAGTGACAGGACCATTAACTTGCAGTACACACTTCATGCATTGCATATTTAATTCTTTAGTTGGTCAAATAAAAAAACAAAACCTTAGGAATATTTGAATGAATTTTGAAATAAATTTTATTTGTTCTGTACTTGCAATAGCATTTTATATATAACAACAGTATTACTAACAAGGTTCAATTAAAGTTATCTGTTTCTTAAAGGGATCTATGGTATGAGTACATACTTCTTGTACTATGGAATCAATTATATTTTTTTCTTCCTCCACCGTTTGTTGCAAAAACCTGTTCTATAACAGATCTGTGGGAAAGGTACTTAACATAGCATGTCATGAGACTGATCCATTGGGATAGATCCTCGAACCGGTTTTTATTTAAGTGAAAAGGACCGGTGACATGGGCTTGTCCACTCACAGAACTGATTTAAAGGGCCCATTTTCAAACATGTCTAAAAAATTATTTTAAATATTTATTTATTTTATTTATTAATCATATAATTACAAATTATATGTTAATTCCCTAACCGTGCACTAGCAACAAAGGCCTTCGGCTCGTTGTAGCGAAAACAGACCAGAGCCTCTGGTGGGAATTGAACCAACGACCACCGCACTGATAAGCTAGCACGCTACCAACTAGCCTACCGGGGCGCTCGATTTTAAATAAATTAATTGAAAAAGTAAGAATTCTAAAAAAATCGATTGAGCGTTAGTAGGGCCTGATCACACAACGTGTTGCTTACAAGGCTAACGCTCTAGCGTCCAAACTAAAGTCAAAAATACTTAATTTCTTTAAATACTCGAAGCTGAATACACGGCCGGACACAACTGATATATGCCCGAGCTGTCCTTGGGGGGAATTTTTCTGACCGGTCACGGGACAGGTCATAGAATATGGATATCGGACTGGTCCTGTCTCCACCGGTCACAGCAAAGGTCATAGAATAGGGCCTTTTAGGCCGGTTCTGTTCTGCACCTGTAATGTAGTCGAACTTTTTCCCCGTAGGGAGATTGCAAACAACCCATTTTTAATAATTACCTAGGAATATATAGCCGATGGTACAAAGCCTTAGCAAAATATTGGTTGGCAATGGCAACAAAAACAAAGCATTGAAAAACATTTATTTACAACACTGATTCGTTCCTACTAACCTCCTTTCTTCCCGTATTTAAAGCCCTATGACTTAAATTTGAGAATAGGAAGATATTAATGCTATTCTTTGGCAAAAATTTAGAATCTCTAGGTACCGATAAGTCACCCATAAGCTTACAATCAGAGATTTGCAGCCTTAAAACTGTTGCATCATACACTCATCAGACTTGGATAGAGTGTAAAGTCACCGCGCCTTCCCAGTAGTAATGCAACCTGACTGTTTTAAGACCTGCTTGATACTTCAGTAAGCTAAAGGTTTGTCTTGATTGAAGTCTGCCGATCGCAAGCCAGAAAAAATTCGAACCTATATGAGAGACCACAACAAGCTTATTGTCAGGCCTAAGTATATAATCTATCCTTGGGCATTTTTGGTTGCGAAGAGTATCTTCACTACGTATTCCCCTTTTTCAAGCTAACCTTCTTCTATACGAAAGATCAGGAGTTCATTCCTCTAGACACCAATACATCAGAGAGTTCTACTGTTGCGGGAGATTCTGATGTAGTGGAGACTTCTGTTGTTAAGGAGGTAGATTGGAAGGCCTCAGAAGGTGTCGGAAGTAGTCGGTCAACCAACAGTCTCGGTGTATGAGGAAGGTTATATCTCTTCACGTATTAAGAGTAATTCGTATCACCGAAGTTTTTTATTTTCATCTTTAGCACTGTATCGTTTTCTACATCATCGATGCCAATTATAAAAAACCGTTAGCTATTGTTCTGAAAAAACACCTTCAGATTTAAAAAACAACTCTCATTATGTTAAAACTCTTCCAAAAAAAACCTTTTAAATTCCATGGACTTTTTCCTATAGAAAAATCGTTAGATTGTGATGACTTTTTCCTTTCGAAATTCCTACACATTCTTGGGCTCCTATCTACAGACAAACCATTAGATTATAAGAGTTTTCCTAATAAAAAAAACTCCAAATTCAGAAATATCTCTTGAAAAATTTCTCAGATCCTAAGAATCCTTTCCCTTAGAAATATCCTCATATCTTGAGAAATTTTACTATGAAAAAAATCTCAGATCCTATAATAATCTTCAGATTCTCAGAGTTTTTTCTTCTAGGAAGAACGTCAGATTTAGGATACTTTTTCCTAAAGCAAAACTCCACATTCTCAAGTTGTTTTTTTTTTTTAGAAAATCAATCAAATCCAGAGGATTTGTACTACTGAAAAAACTCTTAAATGTAAAAAAATATTTTCTATTGAAAAATCTTTAGATTTTTTCCTTTAGAAGAAGCCACAGATTTTGGAGACTTTTTCCTAAAAAATCCACTGTATGATAATATTTTCCTATAGAAAAACCTTACGATTCTTAGAACTTTCCTATAGAAAAATTTCAGATTTTAAGAACTTTAAATGACAAATTCTGGATTCTTTTCCCAACTATAAACCCATCATATTATAAGAACTCTTTCTGAGATTGTTATAACTTTTTCTTTATAGAAAAAACATAAAATTCCAAGGACTTTCTTCCTAAAGAAAAAACCTTTAGAGCATAAAGAGTTCTATAAATTTGTATTTACTACCAAAATTTTATTAAATACTTTCACAGTTCCTTTATCTCTTTCTATTTATCAGATTTAGCAGGAAACTCTAATAAAAGTAAGTAGTAGTAAAGATGTTTTACAAATGCAATTCCTTTTATCTTATTGAGATTGTGATTTAAAGGCAGTTGTAGTCGATTTGCAAGTGGTTAATTTTTCGGGTGTATTATCCAAAGGATACTTGGGATTAAAATAGTGAGTCATTAATTTTTTCATATATATGGCATTGCTTTGACACAAGCCAATCCTTAATTCTGATTTTTTCAGAAAATAGCGTGCCACGTCTTTTTTGCCCATTTATAAAAATAAAAATTAAATAGTTGTGTCATATAGGACAATAGATCTGTATGTCAGACATAATTCTTTTTTGAGGTGAACTCTTAAAAAAATTCCATTGCAATTAGCCATTGACATTATCCCTACATATATACAATGTATACAAAAAACATTGCAACAGATTTAATAACAAAATATACTCATTTTAAAATAACATTTAATATCAATTACTAAATTTGATTTTTTCTACCACCCATTTAGAATCACACGCATATTAATTTTGTAAATAAAAGCTTTAGCAAAATCACCGTTAAAACTCATATTAATTTCATAATTTCACAAAACATCTGTTGTTGTTTTGAAATTATGTGATACCATCTAGAAACCTCTTAAAATTTCTCAACACAACTGTGACACCTGCTATTCTAACGTTAAGCACACGAAACCTTAAAAAATTTATCATCAGTTTTGTTATGAGAATTTAGCACAATAAAATTATGATTATGCCTAAAATCTTAAAATTAAATCAATTGGAAAATTTGTCTCAATTTCAATAATAATACACACACAACACAGTTTATATTATCTTTTGCAATTTCTTAATAGGGAGATAAAAAAAATATTATTAAACACTACAATAACGAAAATCAATATAGGTGCCACTTTGTAAATGTCTATCAGTTTAAACTGGTTTATATAATATTTTGGGGGAATACCTTTGTTAAGAATATGTGGTAGATGTTTTAAAGTTTATATTGGGTACACTTGGAGAAAATATTTGTTCACTTTAAGCTACAATTTTTAACGGTTGAACCTTAACTTAATTCGGTTGTCATTACCCGATGTCTTTACATGCAATAAAGTGATACATAGCAAGCCATTGTTAAGTAGAGAAAAAACATGATTGGGGCAATTGAAATGAGTATATATATTCTGGGTCCTTATGAAGAGCGAAGTTGATTTAACGATGTCCGTCTGTGTGTTGAAATGGGTTTTCCGAAGAACCCAGACATGATGAGGACTTGATTGTTTTTTATTTCTGTAACATGTAATCCATTTCTGTTTGCTATTAAAAATCAGACAGATCGGTTAATAAATGGCTGAGATATTAGCAAAAAACCAGGACTACCTCTAATTTTTCCGGTAAAATCCCTTTGTTTAATATGTATGTAGAATTTTACGCATAACAAACACATCAATGTGTTATAATTCTTTTCTTTCATCTCCACCTTTTATACACAAACAACACACATACAAAGATTTGTCATTTAAATAAAAACTAAACAAATCTCTAATGAACGAAGACTTTTATAAATGTACCTCTATTGACGATGATTTTGTGTGAGCTCCAATAGCTCAGTTGTCAAGACGCTATGTCACAAATACTTTTTTTCTCTAAGGCCGCGGGTTCGAATCCCGGTCAATTCACTTTTTTTTTTGTACATTTTTTTTACTATTTTCTTAAGACTTTTTTTTTTTTTGTTTATTTTTGGTTTTTTTTTAACATTTAATAATTAATTTATATAAAATTTTATATTAAAAATTAAATAATCCATAAATAGGCTAAAAACATCAACATTTTTATAAAAACCCTCTGATACAAACAAAATACAAACATACAAACAAAATACAAACAAAATACAAACATTTCGAACCCGGTGAATTGACCGGGTTCGAATTCCGGTCAATTCACTTTTTTTTTATTTTCTTAAGATTTTTTTTTTAGTTTATTTTTTGTTTTTTTTTTACATTTAATAATTAATTTAAATAAAATTTTATATTAATAATTAAATAATCCATAAATAGGCTAAAAACATCAAAATTTTTATAAAAACCCTCTGATACAAACAAAATTTTTTGCTCCGATTTAAAAGAATTTAAAAAAGATTTTTAAACCATTTTATTTCTCACATATTAAGAAAATTTTATACATAATTTACCTTTGAGTGCAATTATTTTAGATCACAACTTATAATAATTTATAAAAAAAAAATTATAAACTATTTTCCTTCAAATTTTTAAAATTAAGCTAAAGAAATTAAAAATATTTTTAATAAAAAAGCGAAATAAAATCCCAAATACAAATTTGTCAGCTAAATCAAACGCTTTTGTAGAAATAAAACACATGCAGTTCTAGTGATTTCTTTTAACGATTAGTTGAAATTCTTTTCTTTCATCTCTTCACCTTTTATACACACACAACAAACACTAGTCTTATATAGCAAAAGATCGAAAATCTTTAGTATAACATATTTGCTGAAAAACTCGGAAATATCGGTTCAGATACAAAAAAGTTATGCCCAAAACATAAATTTTTTTTAAATACCTATTTTCTGGAACCATAAAGCTTCCCGAGTCCAAGTTTTATCACCAAACTAAATGGTTAATTTCCTCTTAAAGGCGTCCGTATATAAATCTGTCCATTCCATATATGTCCATATATATACTTCAGTTTTTTGCCAACCATGGTGAAGGGTATATAAAGTTCGGCATAGCCGAATTTAGCCGCTCTTACTTGTTTTGGGATTATGATTGTGCCAACCATAGTCGTACTATAATATATTTATCACATTATGAGGATAAAAATAAACATAATATGGTCCCTACAGTAATATTATGATTCGAAGCTATGAAAAAGTTCTTTGAATACCCTCCACCAATGTTCTCTATTGTTTTTGATACAAATAATGTAAAAAACATTTGAGGTGAAAAAAATTTTTTGAGGTGAAAAACTTTTTTGGATGCCGAAACGAATTTTTTTCCGTGAAAAAATTTTTTTAGGTGAAAAAAATTTTTTTGTGGTGAAAAAAAATTTTAGTGGTGAAAAATTTTTTTGAGGTGAAAAATTTTGAGGTGTACAAAATATTATTAATTTCTAAGCGATTGGTGGAAAAATATGAGAAAGAATATTATATACCAGTCGCTACTATGAAATTGTACTAAAATACACCAATTTTTATGGAAAATTTATAGGAATCTTCACATTTTCACCCATAACTTTTTAACCGCTGGACCGATTTTGCTTATTTTCAATACCAAACTGCTCGGGAGGATGTACAATAATTTGGGTAAAAATAGGCACACCCGATTGCGTGATCGCCATTTCAACAGACAAACAGACACAGACGGACATCGCTAAGTCGACTTAAAATTGCATAATGATCACGAATATACATACTTTATGGGGTCTTAGACCTATATTTCGACATGTTACAAACGGAATGACAAACTGATATATACCCTCACCATATATGGTGGAGGGTTGAAAAAGAGGACTACTGATTTTTCATTATATTCAGACCATTTTGTTGTTTATTATCAATCAATCGAAAGTCGTTTAAAATAACCATACATTTTTAACTGACAAAACGTAGAAAAAACGATTTATGTAATTTGTTTTTCAAATGGAAATTTTTTTGTATTTATATCTAATTTTACAGAGCACACACATATGCATATATTTTTATTTTCTATGTGTGCATCTATATTTGAATAATTTCTTATAATTTTTATTATTGAAAATTTTTGTTTATAAACAAACTATTTCGTTGAAAAAAAACAGAAAGAAATTATATGAATTTCTATTTTTAAAAACAGAAACCATAAAATTTTACATTTAACAGAAGATATTAACTTCTACTGAATGTCTGCAAATTTTTTTAATATGTTGTTTGTATGACTGATACAAATAGTTAAAAAATATATTTTTTATGAATTTCAATTAATTCTTCATTTAAAAACAAACTCTACGTTTTACTTTTTAAATAAACTACAGTATTTTTCCTTAATAGTTTAAGAAAAAGAAAAAATTGATATTAAGGACTTTTTCAAGAAAACTTCTTTGATTCTCTGGACTTTTTTAAAGAAAAATACTTTTAAAAAATGTTTAAATTCTAGGAACTTTTTTTTAAATAAAAAAACATAGATTCTATGGATGCTTTCTAATAGAAAAATGCTTAGATTCTAAGGAGATTTCTTAGAATTTTTCTTCTAGAAAAAGTCCTTAGAATCAAAAAATATTTCTACTAGAAAAAGTCCTTAGATTCTAAGCATTTTTCATGATGAAAAGTCCTTAAAATATAAGAATTTTTTTTACATTATTTTAGTTTTCTTCGATCTTCTTGATTTGTGTATAATTTTTTATTGAGCTTAAGATCTTTTATTAATAAAAAATTAATTATAAATATAAATTATAAATGTGATGACGAAATATTGGGATAAATATTCATAATTAATTTTTTATAAATAAAAGATTTTAAGCTCAATAAAAAATATTTCAAGAATTTTTTATTTAAAGAAATACTTTACAATCTAAGTTTTTTAAGAATATATGAATTTTTATCTAAGAAATAGTTTGCAGAATCAGAGAATTTTACTTTAAGGAAAAGTTCATAAAATCTAAAAATATTTCTATCAGAAAAATTTTTAAAAATCTAGTATTTTGTATAAGAAACCTCTTCGTTCTACAGACTTTTTATTAAAAAAATTATTTTAATAATATGCTGAGTACATTTTTAACAAGGAAGTCGTTAGTATACAAGAAATGAATTAATAAAAATATTTAAAAAAAAATATCAATATTTTTATTGAAAAGAATAATAAATTAAATAATCTTCATATAGAATATTTTTGGCAATGATTTTGTTCGACAATGCATTGGTTATTGTAACACTGTACTATGACTGTTGTACGGATACACGGGGGTTAAAATATATTAAAAGGGGGGTACTTACTGGTTCTGATGTTGAATACCTGGTTTTGTCGCTTCGTCTTCCTGGTGGTAGTTACTCGTGTGGTTGGTGGCTGCGGCTGCTGTTGTGGATTGCACGCTGAGCTTTCCAGTAAGATCCCGCACAACTGGAACAATGTATTCTTGGCAGATAACAAAAACAACTTCTTGACCCGTAATGAAAACAGGATTTAAATAAACCAGAGGCAAGAGTATTATTAAGTATTTTGCCTGTTGATTTCACTTTTTATTCCCCTGCAGAGACGACGTTTTTATTTTTTTACAATTTTTTGTTAAAATACAATTTTCCAAGTCACTTTATTTGTTTTCTGTGACTTCACTTTGCCTTTAAAAGCTTTAGCTGAACTGGCTAAAACACAAATTCTTTTCCCTTTTTTTTATTATTGACTTCTTATTTAAATCTCTCTTTTTTTTTTAAGATAAATAAATCAAATAAAAACTTATTTTTTTTTTATGATTTTTTATTGACAAATTATTACAATTTCAATGATGTTTTTACTTCTGTTTAATTATAATGGTTTGATGTTGTTTTAACACGTCTACTGTTTGCATTTATATTTTATGATCAATTTATTTTGATTATAAAATGTTAATATAAAAATATAATATAAAATGTTATTGTTCAAAAAATACTGCTTTAGCAAAGTTTTCAACACGCGGTTCACTATTTTAATAAATTAATACGTTTGACTTCTTTTTAATTTAAAGGTTCACAGACGAATGAATGTTGTAAGAAAAAGTGTAAAACCAATTGCTTGTCGATCGCACGACAAAGCAGAAGAGGAAAAAAAACAAAACTGCATGAACATACCCTGTTAGGGCTGCCATGCATTAACATCCCGCCCCCCCTTGTTATCACCCAGGATAACAAACGAGGGTAGGTTCTCTAGTTCAAACTTCCCTACGAGGGACAAGCAATTGGGTTCTAATATACTTAACCAACTAGGTAAAATAATTCATAGGGTTAACAATTCAATAGTGTTATTAATAATTTACATAAGTACAAGTTAAGGTTTAATATATAATTCATTCAATAAAGTACAATAAATGGGTAAAGTTCATCAATTTAGGTTAGATATTTGGCTAAATTCCAAATTTGCCAATTAAAACGCTCGAACGGCAAGTGATACCGTTCGACCACAAAAGCGGCTATGGCGCTGGTTGAAGCGCACGGGTCCAAAAGGCCTCGTACCTGGATCCACTCTTTGCTAAGTTGTAGCCTGATGATCACTGTGGGGATCACGGTGGTGTCGTCTGCTCGGCGCAAACTCTCAGTTACCCTGGGGATGACAGGTGTATGAAGGAGAGTATGATGCTGACCATTGCAGTCGTGACAGCGCTCGCGGCTGCGGCAGTTTGGCAGGCTGTGTGAATGCGCGAGGCAGTTGCGGCAATAATTGTGGCGCTTCACGACGTCTTGCCTGGTGAAGACGGTCATTTGTTGGAATTTGACGCACTTTCGTAGCGAATGACCTTTGCGGCATAGGCGGCAATCCGGGTTTTTCGGCTGAGGTTTTCCTTGCCTCTTCCTTTCCTCAATGGGAGAACTTTTATCTCGGCTATGATGGCGCATAATTACTGCAACGAGGAAGAAATAAGAGTAAATAATTAATTGTCATGATGCCAGAGGGAGTGGTAGTAAAATTAGTTTTACTATGGGCCGGGTGACGTTGCCATTAGCGGTTCGGATTTCGGCAACTCTAACTCTATTGTCAGGGCCGTGAAAGATTTTATTAATGCGACCGAGACGCCATTGATTGGGGGGTAAGTTGTCCTGTTTAACGACAACAAGATCGCCGATAACGAAATTTCGATGGGGGTATTTCCATTTATTTCGCTTGTGAAGTTCGGCCAGATATTCTTCTTTCCATCTACGGGCCAAGTGATGGTGAAGTACTTTAAGCTTTTGCCAACGGTTGACGTGGCGAAGATAGATGGCGGCTGCGTACGCCTTTTCCGACGCGTCGCAGAAACCGTGTAATTCGATTTTGTAGGAAGGGTCGTAATCAATGAAACGGGGAATTCTCACTTCCTCAATGTTTATGTAGTCATCGAGAAATTCGCGCCAATTGTTCATCGTAGAAGGATGCAAATCTTCGTCCCAATCAGTGCCATCTTTCCATATTTGCTGCATAATGATTTTTGCCACTATAATCTTGGGAGATAACCAACCAGCTGGATCGAACAACTTTGCGATTTCGGATAGAACACATCTCTTTGTGGTTAACTCACGATTGGGTTTGGATTGAAGTTTAAATATAAAATGGTCGTTGCCAGCATTCCACCTTAGTCCGAGAGTTTTCGTAATACTGGACTCAGACAGTTGAAGGAATTCTTCGCCGCGCAAGTGTGTTGACGGCAGACCTTGCAGCAACATTTGGTTATTTGATGTCCATTTTTGTAACGGGAAACCCGCTGTCTCCAGAACTGCTATAAGTTCATCGCGAGATTTCACCGCCGACGATATTGTATGGGCTCCTGATAGGACATCATCGACATACATGTAGTTTCGCAAAACTTCTGAAACCTGAGGGTACGCGGTTTCATTTTCTTTGGCAAGTTCTAACAACGTCCTGATAGCTAGATAGGGGGCACAGTTGACACCGAAGGTGACTGTGTTTAACTCAAAGTCCTGAGTTAGTTCATTCGGAGAATTCCGGTGCAAAATTCGTTGAAAAGGGGTTTGCGTGGGGTGCACCAAAATTTGGCGATACATTTTTTCGATATCCGCGTTAAAAACGTAGCGGAAAAATCTCCATCTCAAAATGAGAATCATCAAGTCCGCTTGCAGGACTGGACCGGGGTGGAGAAGATCATTGAGGCTTGTGCCATTGGATGAGGGGCTAGAGGCATTGAAGACCACGCGCAATTTAGTTGTGGTGCTGTCGGGTTTTATAACAGCATGGTGGGGCAAGTAGTATGTGCCGCTGTCACCATTCACGGGGGTTACCCTTTTCATTTGGCCCAGAGTAAGGTACTCTGTTATGACTTGGTCATATTCAGTTTTAAGTTGTGGGTTTTTTATTAATCTCATTTCGTTTCGTAGAAACTGCGAGAGAGCGATTTTTCTAGAGTGGCCTATGTTTAATTTTTCGGGGTAATCTTTCTTAAAAGGGAGTGAAACGACGTATCGACCTTCCTTATTGCGGAACGTAGTGGCTGTGTACAAATTTTCGCAGTATGTGTCCTCCGGGGAGGATAGTTTCCTTTTCGGGAGGTCCTCGAGTTCCCAGAAGCGCTGAAGTTGATCATTTAATTCGATGGTGTTAAAAAATGAACAGACTGCCCTCCCACACGGGCTTGCTGGTATCTTGCCAGTAATAATCCACCCAAAAACTGTCTTTTGGGCTAACAAAGATTGATGTGTGTCCCACTGTAGACCGTCCTGAATAATTTTTGGGTACACATCACCACCGAGCAGTAAATCAATTTCAGAACAGTTACGGCGATAAGTATCAGCCAATTGTAGATTAGAAAAACTGTAATTTTTTAATGCTGACGAGGGATAGTGAGGCAGATGACCTGTAAGACCTTTGATGACCAAGGCATTTGAAAAAAGTTCAAACGATTTGTCGACGGGGGACCCGATTCTGATGTGACAGCTTTGAGTTGAGGTGGCGGTCACCGAGTCACTTAACCCGTGCACTCGGGCTGATGAAGACCGAGTGTAAAGACCGAGACGCATCTGAAGTTTTCTCGAAATGAACGTTGCCTCGGATGCCGAGTCGATTAAGGCACGAACAGTACACTTTAGATCACTATTGTACACGTCGACTAGCGCGGTACCGAGTATGACAGATTTTGGGGTGGGTTCAAGATGAGTTGAGAAAGATTGCAGCGTTCGATTTGCTGCTTGTGACGATGGAGAGGGGGTTACTTCTAAATCACGAAGGGGGTTATTGGTGAGATGAACAGAGCCCTTGCCAGCGGTACTAGCAGTAACGGGCGTTTTTTCTCGATCTACGCGGTGAAGCAACGAGTGATGTTTCCCTTTGCATATTTTACAAAGAAATTTGCTTTGGCATGTTTTAGCACCATGAGAAGTTCCCAGGCAGTTAGTGCATTTGTTTTGTTTTTTCACTGTGGCATAGCGTTCTTCAACGGCCATAGATAGGAAAATGGAACAAAATCTTAGCGGATGAAACTGAGAACACAGAGCGCACTTGCCCATTTTGTCATTAGAAACTTGAGTTTGGTAGCTTTTGACCTTTGTCCCCTGCAATGTTCTAGATCTATTAGATCTGTCCGATTGGGAAGGTTTTGGGGCATGTGAGCTTAAAAAGGTGGATCGGATATCCGCAACTGACTCTAAAGTCTGGAACCGGGATGATAAAAATTCATCCAGCGCTTTCCATGTAGGCAAATTTGCTGTATTCGGTAAGGATTGTTCCCATAAGCTGAGTGTGATCTCAGGTAAACACGTTGAACAGATGTAGACGAATATTACATCCCAGTTTGCGGTGTCAATTTGCATTAAACGAAGGTTTGTTATACAGTCGTTAATCGTGCGCTGTAAACGTCTGAGATCAGAACCGGTTTCCTTTGATATAGGTTTTAGGTTGAAGAGCGTCTTTAGTTGCGCGTTTACTAAAATTCGTTTATTTTCGTAGCGGTGCACTAAATTCTGCCAGGCCATGTTGAAACCATCGTTGGTCATAGGGCACGTTTTTAAAAGTTCGCGGGCTTCACCTTGCGTTTTCTTTACCAGATGGCACATTTTTTCCACGGGTGACAGGCGCTTGTTGTTGCGGTAGAGGGCTGTGAACATGTCACGAAAAGTTGGCCACGATTTATAGTCGCCGTGAAATACTTCGGTGTCACATGGCGGTAAAGATATATGATGGGTTAGGTCACCTGAGTGGTCAGTTGAGGAGAAAGCTACTTTGGCCTTGGCCTGAAGTGCTTCACGAAATTCGTGAATTTTTGCGATCACACTTGTATGAGCTCCAAAGGTGGAGTAAAAACGTCCCTTTAGGGCTTCTAGATCGATGTCCTCTTGGATAGTTTCATATTTATCCAACGCAGCTTCATAAGAATTCTCGAAGCTCGACCAGAGTCGCTCGATTTGTTTTTCATGAGCCTCCAGGGTGTGTCGCGTGTGCGACTCTACCATCAGGTCATCAAAGTAGCTTTTGAATTCGACCACACGGTCCGAAAAACGAATTAAATTCTTTAGCAAGGTCATCTTGCAGGTGACTTGTTTATAATTTATGAAGATTCGAAGAAATTATGAATGGCGCTTCGTAAAAGCGGCCAGTCTATTTAAGAAAATTTAATAAAATTCTAAAAAGTGCTTTGAAAAAGCGACCAATATTATTTATGTGAGAAAATTTCAACGAAATTTTTAATGGTGCTTTGTAAAAGCGACCCTGGTTATTTGTAAGAGAATTTATGCAATTTTATATTTTTTATTGAGGAAAATTTTATGTGAGAAAATTTAAGAAATTTTCAATGGTGCTTCGTAAAAGCGACCAGTATTATTTTGGGTTAATAAATTTAAAAATTTCTTACTTTTATTCACGTAAAAATTTTATTTAAGAAAATTTAAAAAATTTCCAATGGTGCTTCGTTAAAGCGATCAGTATTATTTTATTTAAGAAAATTTAAGAAATTTTCAATGGTGCTTTGTAAAAGCGACCAGTATTATGGTATTTGAGAAAATTTAGGAAATTTTCAATGGTGCTTCGTAAAAGCGACCGGTATTACTTTGGTTGATGAAAATTTAAAGAAATTTTCAATGGTGCTTCGTAAAAGCGACCAGTATAATTTTTATTTAAGAAAATTAGAGAAATTTTTAATGGTGCTTCGTAAAAGCGACCCGTATTATTTTATTTAAGAAAATTTTATTTTATTTAAGGAAGTTAAAATAAAAAATTTTAAGTGTGCTTCGTAAGAGCGACCCGGAATATTTTGTTGAGGAAAATTTTATTTTATTTGGAAAAAATTTTATTTAAGAAAATTTCAATAATTATTTTTATTATGTGGCTATATGATTTAAAGCCATTTGGAACCAATGGGTAACGTGTCTTAGGGTTTTTTTTTCTTAATGGTGTGACAGTCCTAGAAAATATTCATTATTTAATAATCGTTGTCCAAAAAAATTAGCATATGACAATAATGTTAATCCGATGACTTATCCAACGTCCTACGTAGCCACTGTACATATAACTTCTTATGTACAACTTGTTATTGTGCCAGTGACCTAGTTATGATTTGTATTAAGAAACAAAAAACTAGTACATACATGTACTTGTTTGTTTTCTTATACTTGTTGTCTCATCGAACATCAAACCAATAAGTTGTGGTATATGCGTTTGATTGATGGATGAAGCAAAATGAAAACAGCAACAAAAAAATGATCCCGTTGTCAAGTAAAAAACAAACACATGAGATGCTGACTTCTATTGCCCTTGAATATCAAACAGCAAAATGCAATGTACTTATGACCCCTCTGTTGTCTCTTGTTTGTTTACAAGCTACCGTAGGTAACGGAAAAAGTACTGCGGGGGCAAACGTATGTTATTATGCTTGCTGTTGTTTTATTCTTTTTGCTGTTCTTCCTTAGCTTTTCCTTTCTAGTATTTTTGTACAGTTTAAGATGTACAAAAATTTGCAACAACACCGACCGTTACTAAGCCTAATGATTAGGCAAGTTGTTGCGGTTTTATTTCCTTATGCCTTAATATTTGGTACAGTTGTACAAAATAGTGTACAAAACTTTGCAACTATACCGATAGTTGCTAAGTTTGTTGATTAGGTATACCCCTTTGATTCTTTTTGTGCTTTATGTAGGCTGACTGTACCACGAATTTTGTCAACAGTTATTTCATGTTACTTTGTTTTTTCGGGGTACCGTTAATTTATCGTATGATAAATTAAAATATGACGCGTGTTAAGTTGCGCGGGGGGGTAAATTATATTTTCTTCATTGTTATGGAAGTTAATGTTTTCTAGAGGAGAAGGGGGGCAATATGTATTAAAGGGCAATACATATTGAATCGCATGGGGGTTGAAAAAGATTATTGACAAATATGTCGGTTTATGGGGTTTACCGGGTTTTGGAGGACCCGGATCCAGTTCGAAGGACCAAAATGTACGGATACACGGGGGTTAAAATATATTAAAAGGGGGGTACTTACTGGTTCTGATGTTGAATACCTGGTTTTGTCGCTTCGTCTTCCTGGTGGTAGTTACTCGTGTGGTTGGTGGCTGCGGCTGCTGTTGTGGATTGCACGCTGAGCTTTCCAGTAAGATCCCGCACAACTGGAACAATGTATTCTTGGCAGATAACAAAAACAACTTCTTGACCCGTAATGAAAACAGGATTTAAATAAACCAGAGGCAAGAGTATTATTAAGTATTTTGCCTGTTGATTTCACTTTTTATTCCCCTGCAGAGACGACGTTTTTATTTTTTTACAATTTTTTGTTAAAATACAATTTTCCAAGTCACTTTATTTGTTTTCTGTGACTTCACTTTGCCTTTAAAAGCTTTAGCTGAACTGGCTAAAACACAAATTCTTTTCCCTTTTTTTTATTATTGACTTCTTATTTAAATCTCTCTTTTTTTTTAAGATAAATAAATCAAATAAAAACTTATTTTTTTTTTATGATTTTTTATTGACAAATTATTACAATTTCAATGATGTTTTTACTTCTGTTTAATTATAATGGTTTGATGTTGTTTTAACACGTCTACTGTTTGCATTTATATTTTATGATCAATTTATTTTGATTATAAAATGTTAATATAAAAATATAATATAAAATGTTATTGTTCAAAAAATACTGCTTTAGCAAAGTTTTCAACACGCGGTTCACTATTTTAATAAATTAATACGTTTGACTTCTTTTTAATTTAAAGGTTCACAGACGAATGAATGTTGTAAGAAAAAGTGTAAAACCAATTGCTTGTCGATCGCACGACAAAGCAGAAGAGGAAAAAAAACAAAACTGCATGAACATACCCTGTTAGGGCTGCCATGCATTAACAACTGTAAATATAAAAGTCACGTTTTATTTGATTTATAATTATGCATTTTATAGTTCCATACTTATCATATTTTTTTATAGTCAAAATTTAAGTAACTACAGTATGGTTGTAGCCAATCATGTTATAAACTAGAAAGTGGCAATCATGAAATAACAAATTATTTACTATAACAATGATGGTAGAGATCATATTGATGGTTAGAGCCTATTTATAAACCAATAATTTGATTGTGACAACCATACCCGAATTCAGCAAGCATAATATAGTAACAGTGATCATGTTGCAACCATGTCTTTTCTGCACGTGAAATAATTTTATATTAAGTGAACACATTCTATTTCAAGATTACATTATTTCAATTTTAAATATTACACATTTTTTTCTTTGAGTGTATTTAAATAAAGACTTCTTTTCTGGCATGTGTTTTTGTTATTTTTGTTTTTTTTTTTAATTCCATCATGTGGCCTGTTACTTTTTTATTTTGTACGCAATGTAAAACACATTGTCCTGCCTATTAATTCTCACGCATTGTTTTTTATTTACAATATAATTAAATAATACTGAAATTTTTGTATACAACATAAAGGATTGAAAGAAGTCATGTGTAAGCATATATACAAAAAATATTACACTTCAGGATTGTCCTATGAATAATCCTATTAAATCTTATCAAGCGTGGGTGTTGAAATTTATTGGACAGTCACATGTTTTTAAAAGCAACTGCTTCGTGGAAAAATGTCAATTTAAAAAAAAAATATATTCGCAGTTTTTTTTTTTATAATACTTTTTATTATAATCAAGTTTCAATTAACATATTTGTAAGTACAATTAAAAATTTAGTTGAATTTGGACCCATAAAAGAATTTGTTATATCAATTAATTTTTTATTATGTTAAAATTAATTGAAATTTTCAATAATTTTTTTAATCATATCAATTAAATTTTGAATCAAAAATCTTCAACATTTTCTATTAAAGTTTTAATTATATCATATATACATAGAAAAAAATATCAAAAAATTTTAAGTAATTAAAAATATTTTTTAAAATTAAAATTCGATTTCTAACAATTTTTTGTTTGAAATGTTTTTAAATTGTTACTTTTCATATCAAAATTCTTTGAAAATAAAACTTGAAGTTACAAAAAAATAACAAAAAGTTTTTTGTAGTTACAAATTCCATTTGTGGTGCCTTTTTAAAAAATATTTTTTTTTTTTGTATTTACAGAAATGTTCTATATTCCAAACAGAATTTTGTAATTTTATTCTGTGTAATTAAAGTTCTAAACAAAAATCAATTAAAATTTTTATCTAATTTTTAAATGAAATTCCACCATCAAATCAATTAAAATTTTAAAAACATTTTTGATTGAAATTCCAGATTCAAATCAATTAAAATTTTAATCAAATTTTTAATATTTTTTTTTAATGAACAAGGCATGAAAGCTTCTACATACTTTGTACCATACACAGAAAAAAGTATCACAAAATTTAAAGTAATTAAAAATTTAAGCTCGATTTCTAACAATTCTTTGTTTGAAATATTTGTAAATTGTCACTTTTCATATAAAAATTCTTTGAAAATAAAAATTTAAGTAACAAAAAAATAACAAAAAGTTTTTTGTACTTACAAATTCCATTGTTGGTGCCTTTTTAAAAAATATTTTTTTTGTATTTACAAAAATGTTCTATGGACGATGTTCAATATTACAAACAGAATTTTGTAATTTTATTCTGTGTATAGTTCAAAGGAGTACCATAGTACTATTGAGGTTCCAATAGCACCAAAAAAGTGTTATGGTACCAACTTTATCATAACTGTTGCAAGCGTATCTGCAGTGTTGTCAAAAAAGTTTGTTCCCATTTTCAAAGTATCCAAAAATCCTTAACAAATTGTTAAATCAGCAAATTTTCTTTTTTTCTAAAATGATTTTTCGCAGATATTGTTTGCTAAAAATAAATATTTTAGAAAAAAAGGGTGGCATAAATCAATTCAAATTTTAACAATACTCTCAAATTTTAGAATCTAAACTTTTAATTGAAAATTAATAAAAAATCAAAAAAAAAAATTTAATTAAAATTATTTTAAAATTTTTGTGAAAATTATCACAAATTTGTTTTTATACATTAAGGGTATCCCTTACATTTCAAATTATAGAATTTCATTGTTAACACTTTGCAGATCTGTCCAATTTAGTCTCAAATGTACGAACCCAGACGAATTGGGCTTAGAGTTGCTAAACTTTAAAAAATCCTAAAAATCTAAAATAATTTTCTACCGTTGATATGTATATGTTATTATCAGTATGTTATTCCGTTTGTAATACATTGCTTGGGGTCATTGCCTTGTTGTTCAAAAATGGTGAGATAATTTGTTTCAATTATAGTACTCTCTATGGGGCCGCCATATATCCCCCCGAATCATCACCGCGTAACTGTGGCTGAATTTTTTAGGTTCTAAGGATATTCTGCTAAAGCAAACCCTTAAACTAAGGAGACTTTTTTCTATAAAGATGCTTTAAGATTTTGAGGACTCTTTCTAATGAAAAAATATTCAGATCCGGTTACTCGTTCCTATAGAAACACTCTCAGATTCTAAGGACTACTTCTTGTAGAAAACGCCTCAGAAGACTGAGTGCTTTTTCTTGTAGTATAACTTTTTCCCTAGAAAAACTGTAAGACTGTAAGGAAATTTCGATTTATAAAAACCCTTAAATACTGAAGACTTTTTCTTTAGAAAGATTTTAGAGGATTTTTCATATAGAAAAATCATTACGTTCTGTAAATTTTTCTCTTATAGGAAAAGTCTGAAATTAGGGAGAATATTTTCTAAAGAAAGCCCTATAATTCTGAGGATGTTTTCTCATAGAAAAATCATCAGATTATGAAAATTGTTCCAATAAAACTATTAAGATCTTTGTATTTTTTTTAGGAAATCCTTTTAATTCTGATGACTTTTTCCAATATAAAAATTCCCAGATTCTTGGAAATCTTCTAAAGAACTCTTTAAGATTTTGTGGATTTTTCCTATGGAAAATCTAAATATAATATAGATTTTTCATATTCTGAGGACTTTTTCCAATAGAAAACCAATCCGATCAACCCTATGATTCCAAAGAAATTTTACTCTAGAAAAATCTACGCAATCTGACGTATTTTCCTAATGCCCTTAAACATTGAGGATACCCTTTTTACATCTAAATATTGATGTGAGATTTCTTGTGTGCAATCATTCCAATTCCCCGATATTCCAGTAATTCATGGTATGTCCGACTCGCTAAATCATAGAAGGAACAGCAACGAAGTTTTTTGGAATAACAGCTGTTTTTGGACGTACATTATTCTATTGCGGATCAAAGATTGAATTCTGCCAACCAGTTATAAATTATAAAAATTTCTTAAAGGGTGGTTAAACTTTAGGGGCCGATGTTGAATGTGAACCAACACCTAATCGTCAAGTTTTTTTCTGCATTTGACTTTTCTCAATTTCAGACTAACTCAATTTGAACCAGGGAAAACGCGTTAAATTTATTCAGGCTTATTATGAAAATGGGAGTTCAAATCAAAATGCTTTTCGTGTAGTTCGTGATTTTTTTTTGGTCAGCATAATCGACCAAATGTGTCCACAATCGGGAGAATCGTGGACAAATTTCAGCAAACCGGGTCTGTGAAAACACCTGTGTATGCTCGCTCAGTTCGTTCTGAGGAAAACATTGCTGTTGTTCGCGATAGTGTGTCATGGTCGGCCAAGCATTTACCATCGCGAGATGATAACGAACTAATTGCTGCCAGGAATTGAGGATATCACCCTGGACGATATGTGGTTTCAACAGGACGGTGCCACTTACCACACAGCTAACAAAATAATGGCTCTTTTGCAAATTCAATGGCCGTGTTATCTCACGTGGTGGCGATGTCAAGACCATGTGATTTCACACCGTTGGATTTCTTCCTTTGGGGTTATTTGATAGAAAAGGTGTACGTCGATAAGCCAGCAACAATTCAAGAGCTAAAGGATGAGATAATTCGGCACATTAACGGCATAGAACCTCAATTATGCCTCAGCTTCATCGAAAACTTGGACCAACGGATGGAGATGTGCCGCCGAGGTCGCGGCGGCCTTTTTGGCCGATATCTTGTTGCAAACATAATTGAACCAAACCATATTATCATAATAAAATGAAATAACAATAATTTCCTAAATAATTTGTGTTTTATTCAAAATCAACATCGGCCCTTAAAATTTAACCACCCTTATATGAAGCATTAACGTAAAAATTTAAAGTACCTGTGTACATGAAGCCATTTTTAAAATAGTAAAAAATTGTCCAACGAAAACTTTCTGGAGTAAATTCCTTTTATTTGTATTTATTTTGTTACAGACTGTAACTCGACTGTAAAATCGAATCATTGTTTTGGTCTGCATAAACTAAGCTTTGTCTTAAGTTTCTTTTTTTAAGTCGGTCATACCATCCAACTAATTTACCAAAGTTTTTTGTTGTTCTGACAATAATTTCATTTTCTATGCATGAATTATTATGATAAAATGAATATTCCACATTACCCGTATTTCCCCTATATGTAATTAAGGTATTATAAAGTTATGATAGTGATCTGTTAATTTTTTTATTCAAATAACTTTTCATAATTTGTCATGTTTATTCAAGAGTGAACAAAAAAAATTAATAATTAAAACTACATATTAACATAAAACTTATGCATGACTTAATATTTGTTTCTATTAAAAAATTTATTAATATTAAATACTGCGCTCAAAATATGCTTCAAAAAAAAAAGCATAATTTGAATTTAAAATGTTTAAACACGAAAAAAAAGTTAAAATAATAAAATCAAATCAACTCTAAGGTTTAATTTAACAAAATTTAAAAAAAAAAATAATTAATAAAACAAAGGTTTTTATAATATAATAGAAACTATGTTGTATGTATTGTACTAGTATATAAAAACTCATACTTCAAATTTTGAATATATACATATATAAATGCATTGTATTTTTTTATTTTTTATTTATATACATTAAATACATAAGCTTATGTAATCTATGGTGGTTTAATCGTATGTTGGCTACTTGTTTATAATATGTATACATGTGTATGTGTGAATGAGTGGGCATTTACGTGTGTGTGTGTGTTTGCTTTTATTTGTAAAAATTTGTATGGGTGTGTGCGTGTGTGTGAAGTGCTTGTATTGTATGCGAATAAAAAAATTGCGTACTAAATTAAATATATCCGCCTAGTTTTTCAAACATTTTTATTTTATTTTTTAGAATTTAAAAATAGTGGGCGAAAATAGGTGACTTTTTTTCTCAAACTATCGAACTTGTTTTTTTTTTTTTAGCTTCTGATTTTTCCATCGATTGTTACTGATGATGTACAATTCAACAAAATATACACAATTATTTTAAATATTTTTTTTTTATTTTCATTTATTGTTTATTTTTAACAACAACAATTGTTATCTTTAACCAATACTCATTGTTAGGGTTTATGTAGGACTGCATGTGACAACAGTTGGCAGAGGAATTATAAATTACAAAAATTGAAATTTTTCCAAAGACTTCTAATTCTGTCGCAATTCTAAGTATGATATAAATATTATTTCAAATTGATCGGCAAATATATGTTATAAATATATTATTAGAATTATATTATTTCAAATTGATCGGCAAATATATGTTATAAATATATTATTAGAATTGTAATTTCTTTTTAATATGATAATATGGTATGGTTCAATTATATATGGAACAAAATATCGGCCAAATGGCTGCCGCGACTTCGGCGGCACACCTCCATCCGATGGTCCAAATTTTCAATGACGCTGAGGCATAATTGAGGTTTTAATGTGCCGTATTATCTCATCCTTTAGCTCCTGAATTGTTGCTGGCTTATCAAAGTACACCTTTTCTTTCAAATAACCCCAAAGAAAGAAGTCCAACGATGTCAAATCACATGATCTTGGCGGCCAATTCACATCGCCACCACGTGGCCATTGTTTCGTTATCTGTGTGGCAAGTGGCACCGTCCTGTTGAAATCACATACCGTCTAGAGTCATATTTTCAATTCCTGGCCACAATAAGTTCTTGCATCTCGCTATAGCGAACACCATTCACGGTAAATGCTCGGCCGACCTCATAACACACTATCGCGAACAGCAGCAATGTTTTCCGCAGAACGAACTAGGCGAGCATGCACAGGTGTTTTCACAGACCCGGTTTGCTGAAATTTGCCCACAATTCTCCCGATTGTGGACACATTTTGTCGATTATGCTGACCAAAAAAAAATCACGAAGTGCACGAAATGCATTTTGATTCGAACGCCCATTTTCATAACAAGCCTGAATAACTTTAATGCGTTGCTCGATTGTGTAAATTTCCATGGTTCAAATTGAGTAAGTCTGAAATTGAGAAATGTCAAATGAAATGCAAGCTTGATGTTTAGGTGTGGTTCACATTCAACAACGGCCCTTAAAATTTAACCACCCTTTATATAAACTGCCCATGTGAAAATCGAAATATATATGAACATATGTGATCATATATGACTTGTATATGATCATTTATGGCCATTCATAGTTATATATGATCATATATGCTTATATATAATTATATATGCTCATATATGATGATATGCATGCGCTTAAATGTGAAATCAAAATATATATGAACATACATGGTCATATATGATCTTATACGTAGATGCATAGTTCAATATAAGATCATACATGATGACATATATGATCATAAATGAATCATATATCATCATATATGGCCACATACGGCAATACACCCTCAAATTTCGAATCCAAAGAAATATACAATCAAAAAAAAATAAACTATAAATTAGAAAAATAATTAACTTATAAACTTAGAAAAAATTTTAATGAAAACGGCGCCAAAGTCACTTTTTACCAATATTTAATAAAATTTAAAAAAAAAATTTACTTAGAATTTGGTAAAAATTTCTAACTTATAGAAAAATTTGACTACTGAGAACTAAATTTTTACTAGAAAACAGTAAAATTTCTTCCTAATTAGTTCATACATCATCTATTATTAAGTGAAAAAAAAAATTGTTTTAGTGCCTTCAATAGAAAAGCCATTATGCCGTAATGTATAAAATGTGCTTGCGATATTTTGTATTGTAGTCAGCAAACAAAATTATTAAATAAAAGCGCAAAAAAAATTTAAAATATATTTTAAGCTATTTCAAGTTCAATATTTAAGACTATTAAAATTTGAAGTGGTCACGTGAACCATATTAGACTCATGCACGATCACGAACCAGAAATTGCAATCAGGCACTATAATTTGTTTAAATGGTTACTTCAATTTATTTCCTTTAACAATATTTTTTCTTGAAAATTAGGTAACGTAACTAGTTTGTTTTTAATTGATTATTTTTTATTTTTTTGGAAAATAATATTGAAAATAATTTAAAATTTTCTAACGAAAAAAGCTCCTATACCTAAGTTTTTTTATTTTTTAAATATTAGAAAACTTTTACTTGAAATAAAAAATATTTTAATAAAATTTTTAAAATTTATCTGAACTAAGTTGCATAAAAATTTTCCTTAGAAATTGTTCACCAGTTTCTATAATCAAATAAATTTTTATTATAACATGAAAACAAATTTATTACATTTTCTTTTTAATTGTGTAAGCTAAATTTTAGAAAACAGTTCTTCAAAATTAGAATTAAGAACTGAATTTAGAAATGGCTTTCTAAAATTTAGTTAATTTTACTATTTTCAAAAAAAATGAACACACATTTAGTTCAAGTACGTTCTGTCTTGTTTAAGTTAGACACATTTTTTGTACTAAATGGGAGTAAATTATGTTCTAAATTTTTTTTTTGAACTAAACTTAATTTTATTACAGTTTATTATGGAATTTTTTTAAAACTGAGATATTTTTCGTAAAAATTGATAAATTTTTAGTAAATATACTTGTTTTTTTCCCTAAAATCAAGAAATATTAATTAAGAAAGGGATAAACTATTTCTAAGTATATAAAATATTTCGTTTTTACCCAAACATAGAAATTTTTATTTATTTTAAGAAAATTTTTCTAAGTTCCAATAAAATTTGACTTAAATTGAGGAAAATTTTCAAACTATTTTAAAGGAAATTTTTGATTAATTTTTAGTTCATGTTTTTTTTTTTTTTGATATCATGCATATACAGTGGTTGTCAGCTTATTTGATGCAAGTGAAAAAAGAAGTTAATACTTCAATTATCTGCTAAACTAAATGAGATATTTACAAAAATTAAAAGCCATTTTTTATTTCAGAATATGTGTTTTTAAATTATGTAATTCATTTATTTCACATTTTGTTATTTTGAAAAAAATTATAAGGAAAACAAAAAAAATAGTATTTTCAAATTGAGCAGCTTATTTGATGCAGTATAAAAACCATTTAAAAGATAACAAAATAGCTAATTATTTGTAAGATTTTAATATTTGGTGTGGTAACCCTTTTGAGCCACAACATCCGACAATCTTTTTGGCATCGATTCAACAAGTTTTAGTGTGGTTTCTGGCGTTATTTTGTTCCACTCATCCATTAAAGCTTTCTTGAGACCTTCTTTGCTAGAAATGTTGTGTCTTCTAATGTTGGTTTCCAACAGTGCCCATAAATTTTCGATGACATTCAAGTCGGGTGACTGCGCCGGTGGTTCCATCACATGCGGGCAGTTCCATATGAGCCAGGTCTGAACCACACCAGACTTGTGCTTGGGGTCATTGTCCTGATAAAACCGGAAGTTGCGCCTTAGGTTCAGTTTTTCTGCACTTTGCAGCAAATTTTCTTTCAGGACATTAAGGTACATAGTTTTGTAAATATTTCCTTCTATGAACACCAAATTTCCTACACCAGTTGCTGCCATGCAAGCCCATACCATGACACCTCCACCACTGTGTTTTACTGTTGCACGCAAATTTTTAAGCTGAAGCTGTGTATTGGGCTTTCGCCACACGTAGGACCTTCCATCCGAACCAAATATATTAAATTTGGATTCATCTGAAAAAATTACAGTTTTCCAGAAGTCCAAGTCCTTTGAGATATGGTTTTGTGCGAAGTTTAGCCGGCTGATCTGATTTTTTTGATTTATGAAGGGCTTTTGAAGTGGAACTCGACCATGAAAATCATGGGAACGCAAGAGACGTCGAATTGTTGACGCACTACACGTCTTGCCAAGAGAATTCTGAACCTCATTTGCTAATTGTTGAGCTGATAACTTTGGATTTTCCTGGACTTTTCTGATAATCCATCGTTCATCGTACGGTGTAAAAATTTTATTTGGCGCTTTTCTGCCCTTGTTTTTTACCCTATTCTCTCGCAAAAATCTTTCAATTATATGCTGGACTGTTGATGCTGCCAAATTAACCATTTCAGCTATTTTACGTTGTGATTGGCCATTTTTGAAGTGATGAATGACCAATTCTCGTTGTTCAATACTTATGCGCCGGCCCATCTTTAAATTATTTCGCCACTACCGCTTAACTTGCCTGATCAGACTAAAAACTATGCAATATCTATTACAATGAACCTGCACAAGAGACATAAAAAAAATATGTGAACGAACTCTTAAAATAACGGGAGATATCCTGTTAGAAGTTGACTGCATCAAATAAGCTGCTCAATTTTTTATCTCACTTATTTTTGTTTTTGTTATTTTTTTTGTAGAATGACAAAGAATATGAAATGAGTAGATGGCCTAGTGCAAAGTAAACATATTGCTCTATAAAATACAGTTTTTTTTATTTCGATATCTCATTTAGTTTTAAGTTATCAGACTTTTATTATTGTTTTCATTACTTGCATCAAATAAGCTGACAACCACTGTATATCAACATAAATAAATTATGCATGGACATAAATGATCATGCTTTCTCATGTATGATCATATAAAAGATCCTAGTTCTTATATATTACCAATTTTCACATGAGTAATAATAATTACCATAATTAATTATTGACTAATTTTTCCTTTCTTTTTTAATCAATTAAATATAATTTTAATCAAATAATTTTTGTGTATTGTAATTTTTTCCTAGACTGTAGATGGATTTTTATTAAATGGGAATGGTGTGTTTTGTTAAAATAACAAATAAAAAAAAAATCATAAAAATATAAAACAAAAATATTTAGTATAAACGCATACACATTTAAATCTATTAATGTATATAAATAGTATGTGCATGAATATAAATAAAAATAAATTTTGCATCATACATGGAACTAAATAATTAGTTTAGTAGATTAATTAGTTGATGATTTTATTATCAATGCATTGATATGAATTTTAATGCAACTATTTTTATTATCACATTTTCAATAATCAATGGCAATGAATACAAATTTCATTAAAATTAACACATAAGCTTACCGAAAAGAACTTTGAAATGGTTCCGCATTTCATTCGATTTCTATTCTGCTGTTCAAACTACAATTGTTGTATTCTACTTTGTTCCATATCTTATATATTTCAGTTCTGCTCGTACCTTCTTTCACTTAATATCGTTTCGATGTCGAACAATATTTCTTTCAGTTTCTCTTTTCCTTCATACCAGGTTTGAGCCAATCAGCTGGTTCAATCAAGAAAGTCTTTAAATGTTTTAACTGCACAAATATTTTAATAAGAAAAAAATTTTTAAATTTAAAAAAATCGCTCGAAATGGAAAAATTTGTGTAAGTAAAAAAAAACAATAAATCGAAAAAAATTAAAAGGTCATCAGAGTTAAAAAAAAATATATATTAAAAGTCGTCATAATTGAAAAAAATTGCCAAATTTAAAAAAATTAAAAAATCGTCAAATTCCTGAAATTAAAAAGTGAAATATCACCAAAATTAAAAAAAGAACAACAATATAGAAAAAATATTCCAACATTGAAAGAAAACATAATAAAAAACCTTTTCTCTCTGCGATCTTAGCATTCGAGATAAATGCAATCCAAAATTCTGGCCATGTAAGTAAAAACAAGGACCCTATAAACCAGGATGAACAAACTATTAAATTTTTAGCCACCCATGATGTCATGGTTCCAAATAGTGCGAATGGTGTCAAATGGTCGAGACCACGAAGTTCTTAGCCGATTTACAGAAAAACTAAGCCTCTAGCAAGGGTTGTACCAATTCAAACATTTATACGTTCACATCACAATCACTGTACTTGCGCTACAACCCTTGCTAGAAGCTATGTTTTCCTGTAAATCGACTAAGAATTTCGTGGTCTCGACTTAGAATTTTTTTTAGTTTACGCTAAAAGGGCTGCTGAAATTTTATTTAGGCAATTTACTTCAATGTGGCACGTTATGGATTTTTTGAGACAAAAGCGTTGTTATTTTTCATTTATGTCAGTTGGTTTGCGAGACTTGGACGATATTGTAAATTAAAGCCATTTTCTCTCTGCGATGCTTATTAAAATTGTTTAATAATTGAACTTTTCATTCTGGAAATTAAAATAAGAATTCCACAAAAAAAAAAAAAATCAAGAGAAATCTCCAATAATTTTCGTTATTTATTTTAAATCTCCACGTCAAATGACATTACAGAAAGGTATTTTTTTAAAAATGCGGGAAACGTATTTTTAAACACACTAATAAATAAGCATATAATAGGTATGTGATAAGCATATGATATGTTAATTATAGTTATATGAACAGCCGTTTAATATATGTAGTAATAATAGTCAATAACATTAATGTGGTTGATAGAGGGTATTGCATTCAAAAATAAATCTTATGGTTGATAGGGAAATAACAAATATTAAAAACTTACTAAAATTTAAGATTTCTGTCTGAAATTTGCATCAGTCAAAATTTTTCCATTATAAAATTATTTTAAAGAAATTGATTAATAGAGGGTATTAGAATTAAATTAAATACACCCACCCACAAACAAATATATGTTTGCCTGTAAACATATATATTTTTATTAGTATTATACTTACATCCCACAAGCATAATTAAAATTTGCATATACATATTTTTTATCTCTGTTTAGGTGGGAAACTACAAAAATTGTAATGTTTCCTTGGAAGTATACATATGTAAAATAAGTTTTAAAAATAAAATAATTGAAGATAGTAATGCGAAAGAAATTTTTGAAGTAGTTACAAGATGTGTACTGTGAATTAATTAATGTTGAAAAAAATAAATTTTGGACAATTGTGACTCTTTTGTATTTAGAGTGCGAAATATTTAAAAACAAAGCTCATTGCTGATACAGATTCAAAATATTTCATTACCAATGAAAGGTAATGAAATTCTATCCATTTTCATATCTTTCCACCAATGATAATGCAAATTCAATGGTAATTTAAAATTCCCAAGTATGTTTTGAATAACCGTATATGACGCTCATAGACAGGTGAATATATCGAGCCATATCCGCAACACTTTTAGATGAGAAATCTTTTTTTATATTGACTTTAAAAACGACCATTTACGATGAAGTTTGGGATAAAAAAGACAATTGTCCTTATGATGTGTCCTATTATGTTTTTACTGAAAATACTAATGTACTTTCCACATCGATGAAATTTTAAGAAATAAATTATCAAGAATAAACGATTTTCATCAATAACCTAAAATCGTGTAGCTTAGACTTTTTTTGTTGGTTATGGCTCCATGTGTACATATGAACTAAGGTGTCCCATTGCCGAAGGTAAAATAACACTGTTTGCGGCTTTTATGACACATGATGATAGAAAAATCATAAAATGATAAACAATTCACAATCTACAATAATAATTTGTGATTGCCAACACTGATTACCAAGGCTGCGACTTTAATGCAAATGCATGTTTATTGTTAAAAGGTTACAAATGAAAGAGAGCGAATATATTTCAGAATCAAATAACTTACAACAGAATCGTATCGGGTTGTTGCTAAAAATAAATATTTATTATTTTTTGTTCAAAACAAAAAACATTTATTTGTAAGGATTTAATTTTATTTGGAATAACCTAAAATCTATTAATAAAGCGAAAATGTTGTATTGGGAATTAAAGGAAGGGAAAAAAAAACTAAAAATCAATCCTATTATTCAATTATTGGCATTTCCAATCATCTTAAAAAATAAAATTCGTTTAGTATTTGTGTGCGGTGGAAGCAACCATTTATTTAGTGAATATATTAGAAAATTGTCGATATTCAAGTACGATTATTCTGATCAAATATATCATTTAATTTGGGTTTCAGTAGAAGCAACGGAATTGTGGATTGTATTAATAATTTACGTCACTAATGATTGGTATTGATAAACAAATTTTAAACTAACATTTCTTTTCCTAATTGTTTAAATTCAAAATTAGCCATAAAAAAATTCATAAGTGCTTGTGGTGTAGTAGGTAGAGAGGTAGCTCAGTACTCAGAATTTCCGAGTTCAAATCCCGAAAAAGGCAAACATTTAAAAAATATTTTTTTTTAACTAAAATAAAATATTAAAATGTTTAAATGGAAAATATATCAAAGAAAATTTGGTTGTGGTGCAGTAAGCAAGAGTGTGAACTATGATTGCCCAGGTTCGATACCGGAAAAAATTAAAAATAATTTTTTTTTAAATAAAATTTTGTGGAACGTAATAATATTTCTGTGGAATATAAATATTAAATTGTACAACTGAGTATTGACTTTCACAACTAAAAATATAATTAGAAGACAGTTGTCATAACCGCCTGAAATCGATTGGCAACAAATTTGGTGGACACAACTGATACTGTTTTCTGGGTGTATATTCAAGGTATTGAAAAAATTTTAATACATATTGAAATCAGACTTTATCTTAAATTAAGGCCTATGATTTTAAAACTAACTAGGCCCGACTAAACAGATTCTTATGCAATTAGGCACAACGCTATTTTTTTTTTGCTCAGATTCGCTTTTTGCAAAAAAGAATAATCGATACATCTGCCTAAGTAAAAGCAGAGATATTTCAATATTTGGATTGTAGTAATTAAATATTGTTAAAAATAATTATTTATTTCTAAACCCCCTTCTTTTGTAAGCATTAGTTTGTGTGATTTACCTAAACATGAATTTGATTGTAGCAGGTCAATTGAAAAGTCCCCGGCCTACCATACTAAAACAAATTTTTTTGGCAAAATTCGTTTTTTAATTCAACATTGATACCATTTTTGTAGTAGGATTTGTTCTTTGCTTCAAAATAGGCCTCAGTTTCGGCGATCACCAGCGAGCATTCTTTTGAAATCTAGAATACGGTGGATGCGGAAGTAATTCGAAAGCCCAATTCATGGATTTTCGCCTTCGTTTTCACTGACTTGTTTTTGGTCAAAAGTGAGCTCGCGCGGCACCCACTTTGCACAGAGCTTTCTCATACCCAAATATTCGTAAATGATATGATTTACAAATTCAGTTGATATCTTTTTCAATTTACGGTCATTCGAAATCATTTTGTGGATTTTTTTGATGTTTTCGTCCGTAACAACTTCTTTTGGGCGTCCACTGCGTTCACCGTCTTCGGTGCTCATTTTACCACGTCTAAACTTAGCTCACCAATACTTGATGGTTGATTTTCCTGGGGCAGTGTCCGGAAACTCGTCATCAAGCCAAGTTTTTGCTTCAACTGTATTTTTTCCCTTCAAAAAGCAATATTTTATCAACACACGAAATTCCTTTTTATCCATTTTTTCACAATAACAAAAGTTGCTTCACTCAAAATGTTATAATTCAGAAACTAATGATCCAACAGCTGTCAAATTTATACACGTGTCTCTTGAAGGTTAGGTCTAACTAAAAATCATATCGATTTAAGTCTAGTAGCGCCATCTATATGTCAGGCGAGGGACTTCTCAATTGACCTGTTATAAATTGTGCACATAAATTGAAAATTTAGTTATTGGCTCATTTCAACTTACATTTTATGCTATTTTCCCAAGCAGTTTGCTGTTGAAAATGAGCAAAATCGGTCCAGCGGAAAAATTTTTATATTTTAGTACAATCTGGTGAGTAAAGCATTTTGTAAATTTTTTCTCCAGACACCTGGAGGTGAATAATATTTTTTTTATCCACCTCAAACTTTTTTTTCGTTAAAAAATTATTTTCAACAAAAGATTCAGAAATTATTATTTTCTCACCTAAAAAATTGTTTTCACATTAATTTTTATTTCTCCCAAAAATTTGTTCTCACATCCGAAAAAAAAATTATTCAGCACAACTTTGTGTAATTTTTTATTTTGCCAAAAACATTGTGGACGGTATAAAAAAATCGGTTAACCCGAATTTTATGCTTTTCCTTTTTTTTTAATACATTTGGATTGGCTGGTGTGGGCGATTATTGTTATATTAAATTGCAGCAGTCGAAGTTGAATTTCTAGAATTCAAGTCTTCAAGAAAATTTAAATATTTAAGAGTACTTCCCCACAATATTGAACCAAAAATTAATTTTCCCTGGGTTTGAGATTAAATAAAGAAAAAAACGCCACAACTCGTAAAAACGATTTTATGGAACAATTTTGACTTTAGATTTGATTGTAGGGAACAAAGTAATAACAAAAGGTTTTAGTGGAAAAAAATCTTGTCGACTAGTGTGGTTATTTAATATTAACATTGCATTAACTTTTTAATATAAAAATAAAATTTTTATTAATTGTGTTTAAGACTCATCTATGTGAAAATAAAGTACAGTAGGAATCGTCAATATTCGGACAATTTAAAATAAACTGTATTGATATTAGTGCGGCTGCATTTACATTACACTGCAAATCTAGTTTTAATTGAATAAATAAATAAATAGTTAAATAAACAAAACAAAAATAAATCTAACAAAAACTGTAGGGGAATTAAAAAAAAATTATTAAAAAAAAATTTTCGTTGAAATCCGACTCACGCACACTCATTCGCGCAAAAACCCTACTAACCTTTAAACTCTCATAGACTTTTTTTAAATATAATATAAATATATGACTCACAGAATCTCGCAAACATGCGTGAATCATGTGAATGAAAATCGAAAGTCTAAGAACAATTCTGATTTGGCGGAAACCTTCCAAAAATATTTTTTACATCTAGCAACAACTTTTCCATCTCTGCCCCGAACCAAATTCCTCCAAAATTACCAGCCCTTCGCTAACAAAAAATCATTTATAAATCCATCAACATTAATAAACTAACAACTAAATTTATTATTCTTTAAAGATTTAATTCCCATAAATTCTAATTTAAATAAATCTCCAAATTTAATTCATAAACATTTAATTGAATTTTTTGTCTAATATTATTAGTCCCCATTGTAAAATTACAAATAAAAATAGAAATGAAAAACAACTTTTTAATTAATATTAAAAATAGGCTAAAAAGTCTAAAAAAAGTTTGCATTAACATGCGCTTTTATGCGCATATCATGTTTCGATGTTGTCTCTATGCGGGTTTTAGTATCTTTTTTTTCACTTTTTTTTTTGTTTTGTTTTGCCACAGAACCTTTTTCCGAAACCCCTCCGATTTGTATTATATTGCAACTAAAAAAAAGTTGTTTTGTATATATTTAAATGTAGGTGTTTGTCTAAAAAAAAGTTTATAAAAAAATATATGGTCAAGCCACAAATTGCTCATCAATGCACACACAAATAACCCATCATCAGCTACATGCACATGCACATGCACAAACATACAAAGAGTTCGAAAAACATTAAAAAAAAAGAAATTTAACACACAAATGCATAAAAAGGACTCATACTAATTAATTTTATGCTATGCAAGTGTGAGTTCGCATGTGTGTGTGTGTGTGTGGTGTGTGTATTTTTGCCATATTTAGAGTAACTAAAGTATGGTGTGCTTTTAGGGATACACAATATGTTAAAAAAGTATTACGCAAAAAAAAAACAGTATGTTATCTTATATTGAAATTTATATATTTTGGAAAAATTTATAAATTTTAAGTGGAAAACTGTTCTTAAAATTTATTTGAAATTTGAATTAACAATACAACTAACTCCATTTGTATGATGAAATATATTTTAATGTATGATATGGTACAACTTCAAAATAATTTAATACAGATGGGGCCAAAATGGGAAAAAAGTCTCCCCTTCGGCTTGAAATCAGAAAATTAATTACGTGTTGTATTAATTATAGGGATAATTAGCTGAAACATTTCAAATAAGAGTGCAGTAAAATTGGAAATAAAAAGAAAAAAGTGGCACATTAATCACCCCGATAAACCGTAAGAGCTTGAAATTTGGCATGTAGGTTCCTTCTCCGGCAACACATTTATTTAGATGTAATCTTGGAAAACTTTAACGGGGAGGGAAAAAAGGGGAAAAGTGTCCCCAATAAACCCCTGACCACACCGCTTCTGCTACAAATCTAAAATTCAAAATATCTGCCCCTTGGCTACGGGGTCATTGTATAAATCGTAGTAAGACCTGGCCCAACAGTAGCCACCATTTATCATGTGGCTTCAACAGCTGCAACTAGGATTTCTAGAAATCTGAATTCACTGAAGAAAAACTTTTTGGCACCTTTAATAAGAACAAGGTAATAACGGGGTTGATATATGGTTCTATTTATGACATTTAAAAATTTAAATATATATGAACATACATGATCATATATGTCCATATATATTGTAGTTTTACCATATTTCTTTGGATCCGAATTTTGAGGTTACATGGTTGTATATAATCAATAATACGAATTATATACGAGCATATATGGTCATATATAAGGTAATATATTAAACCATGTATAGACATATATGATCATGCATGCTCATGTATGATCATATATAAATCGATGTATAATAATGTGGTTTCATATGTATATATTTCGATTTTCACATGGGCTGGCCAAAAGAGCTGGAGCTAGGAATTTGGCAAATGGGATCCCCCATCTGGGTAAGATGAGATGTTTTATGAATTTTTACCGGGAAGGGCTAGAAGGGAAATATCTTAAATTTAACATACTGTCCACAACATTCTTTTAGAAATTTTTCATTAAAAATATGTGTTCACTGATGACAAAATTGTTTAAAATTTCCAATTAAAATGGGATTTAGTAAGCAAATTTTACAGTGAATTAGTAAAGAAAAAGTGTACTTGAAGTTTGACCGTTGGTTCCACCTCCGACGTGGATATCCACAAATACGAGGTTTTTGGAAATATTAACGGTGAGTCGCAAAAAGCGAACTATGTAAGGCCCAAACTGAGAAGCCGTAACAAAGTCACTTGGTCACTTGCCTTCGATTGCTGAGTCAATTGGATCTTGTATTCTTATTATTATTAAGTCAAGATCTGGCCCCACGGCCGGCACTGCGACCCATATGGATTTTTTGTACCAAGGATCATAAAACTAAACCAAATTCTGTATTATACTCCCTATGATCTTTATTATAGAAGATGGAGAAGAGTTCCTTATATCCTTTGGACCTAAAAATTCTTTATTCAAAACTTTCCTTCTGTTCCTATGCAAAACAACACACTCACACACAATATGGATGGTTGTTTCTTCTCCCTCAAGACATAGCCGACACAGAGGCGATTCCAATAAATTCAGCTTCCACAAATGTAGTTCAATCCGAAGTGTCCGATAAGAAAACCCTGTTAGTAACCTAATGTCGTTCCTAGTAAGGTTCAAAATTTTCCCATTGGAAAAGGGGTTAACCAACAGTTTCGCCAGTCTCATCCCCAAAGAATTATTCCAAAAGTCCTTTGCCATTGGTAGTTCACCCTCATTAACCAGGGCTGCTATGGTGGACCAATTCACCCCACAGTACGGTTCCGGTCCCACCAGAGTTGTGAAAGATTGGATCTTGTAAGCGAATAAACTGAGATCTTTGTGCTAGATTTGCAACATACTTTTGCCAATTTACCAAATTTTTGCATAAAGAAACACGCTTTACGTGTAAATTTACATATAAAATGTGTAACCCCCCCTTCCTAAATAAGTGTATTTACTCTTCGTAAAAATCCCCAAAAATGAGTAAATTTGACAGCTCTATGTTAAAAAATTGTTTTATTTTATATTACAAAAACAATAAATTTAAAAGCGTTTTATTTATAATTAATTGTTCTCCATGAACGTATAATAAAAATTTTAAAATCAATATAAACGTCAAACCTGAAGACTTTTTTAGAAAAAGCTTTAGATTATTTAAAGTTTTTCCTATAGAAACATTTCAGATTATGAACACTTCTTTCAATATCAATGACCTCCGATTGTCTTTACCATATCCAATAAAAAGCCATAAATTATTAGCACTTTCTACAGAAAAAGCTTCAGATATTAAACAACTCTTTATAAAAGACTGGGAAAAGTATCAACAATTAAAAACATTAGCGGTTATGCCAGGGTTATGCGGTTATGCAAGGGATTTACTTTGATCACTTCCAATTGTCCATCGGTTGTATGCATATAGCGCTACTACCAAATCAAAAATTATATTGTCATCACTACCACTTATTCTATTAGCCTGAGGGCAGAGAGAATGATTATTGATACAAACACAAATAATTGCTTGAGAGAACTATAAAAAAAGACGCCCTAATTGACACACGCCATCTACGGCTAAGGAATACTGGGGGTCCTTTGTCTTCTTAAATTAACTAAATAAGGGAAATTGTTGCAAAAATACAAAATATTATAGTTACAGTTTTTGTTGTTATTGAAAAAGGGAAAAATGTCATAAATTTATCTTATGGCATTTTTAGCTCAAACTTTAATTAACAAATACAAATTTTAACTTTTTTATTTTATTATAATATACACTCACCAAAAAAAGTCTGTAATGGCAACTGAAAATTTTGCTGTAATTACGGGAAATTTTGCTAATTTGAGCCCAGCTGCATTTTTTGCTAATCTTAGCAACACATATCTGCTGACGTGTAGTACAATGAAATTAGAAGAAACAATTAGTAGCCGCTGCTAAATTTTAGTATACTTTTTGTAAAGTGGAATTTAAAATCGGTTTGCTAAAATCGGCAAAAGATATTTTAGACCAAAAAATATTTTAGACCAAATTAAAAAAAAAAACAAAGCCTTAAAAATTTTGAAAACATAAACGAATTTATCATTTTGTTGTAATTTGGTAATTTTTGTTTTGAAAGATATTTAAGTCAATTTTTTTTTGCTTTTAAGGCTTAATTTTAATTGCGTTTTGGTCTGATTTTTGAACTAAAAAACTTTTTGGTGCTATTTTAAGTGGATGTCCTATTTTTAGAAATGAGTCGGTATATTTACTTCCGATCCCTTTTTTAATCTATGTAACATCTTATGGCAATTTAAGTTTGTAGGTGTCAGTTTTAATTAAAAAATAACATTTCCTTCAATATCCACTTTTTAAAAATTAGTAAATTTTTTTTGCTAATTTTAGCAAATCGGTTTTCAAAAATTTGCAAAATGATTTCTGAAATTAGCAAAAAAAAAATTGTAAATATTCTGTAAAAACTCTATAATTTGTAAAATGTAAATAGCAAAAAAATTTGCTAAATAATAATTTTTTTTATTAAAAATCAATACAAAAATAGTAAAGTGGGATTGAAAACTGTTTACAAATTGTTCTACTAACTTTTATTTTGAGTGTAGTTGAGTGCGTTATATTTCACAAAAATTTACCAATTTAATAGTAGTAAATTTACAGAGATTTTAGTTTGGGCAATAAAGCAATATTTCCCAAACATCTATCTATATTAAAGTTTATAAGTAAATTTCATCTTAACTTAATAAATCAATGCAAAATAATTCTCATAAAGCTTTTTCCTTTAAAGTTGTGAGTTAAGTAAGAGATACGTACGAAAGTTATAATTTTTCTATTCATTTAAGAAAAATTTCATGATACCAATTTAATATTAGCAAAATTTCACATACTTTTTGAATAAAGTGTTGGAAAGTGTGTGTATGTATATATATGCGTGTGTTGTTGAGTATGGGCCAGCCAGTTTTTATAGAGTAATGACTGTATGTTTTGGAACCCGGCTACAGTATGCATTTTTTTTGTTTGTTTTGTTTTTGTAAATCCATTTACAATTAAAGTGCTCTCGTTTTTATTTTTAGCTTTATATTTTGCCAACACTTAGGCCTCTACAAAACTTTAACTATCATTTTTAAAAAAGAGTGTTGTTTTTATATACCCTACACCACTGTGTGGAGAGGTGGTATAATAAGTTTGAGCTGATGTTTGTAACTACGGAAAATACGTAACAGGCCTGGACCTTGTACTTTAGCAATCGTCACATAATCACTTACTGTTCGTTCGCCTGTCTATAGAAACCTTCTAATCAACTTCCCCCGTAGTTATATTAAATGCAACACTGCTCCCATCAAGTACCACCTATTAATAGACTACTATCAAATTTTGACCAAGTTCTGTCATTTTTTTTGTGTTTAAAGCTGTTCAAAACATACAACCTCGATTTTCTTAAAAATTATAAAAAGTGAACATTTAAAACATTTTTTTTTTGAGAAAAAAAAAAGTCAATCAAACCAAGGACAAGCTTAATAAATACTATGGGGTCAATACACCCGAAGATGTCGAAAAAATACACGATATCGTGTTGGCCGATCGAAGAGTAAAATTGCGTGCGATTTTTGATGCCATTGGCATTTTATATGGCAGTATGGTTTCGATTTCAAATGATCAGTTGGTTTTAAGAAAGCTGTCTGCAAGATGGGTGCCACATTTGCTCACAATCGACCATAAACGTAATCGTGTGACGTGTGTAGTCTCAATGGCAAAATTCCATGGATTGGGCTACGAACTTGTACTTCATCCGCCATATTCTCCGGATTTAGCCCCCAGGGACTATTTCCTATTCCAAACCTAAAGAAATGGCTCGGTGGAAAGAGATTTAGCTAAAACGATGAAATTATTGATCAAACAAATACCTATTTTTTGGACCTAGAAAAATCCTATTTTTTGGAAGGGATAAAAAAATTGGAAAAACGTTGGACTAAGGGTATTGAGCTAAGTGGAGATTATGTTGAAAAATAATATTTTTTTTTTTTTTTTGAAAAAAAAACTGTGTTTCATTCAAAAAGTCACGGACTTATTGATCCGCCCTCGTACTTTAACAAAATTTACAAAACGGAATTTGGTCGGAATCAATCTATATTCAGACGTCCCGTGTAAAAAAAAGATTAGATATAATCAGGTCTAATTAGATATTATTGACTCTAATTAAATCTGCATGATCTGATCATATATGATTCGATATATTAGCTGTGATACACTTTATAGGCAGATCTGATCAGATTTAGCGCGAGATCTGTTAATGTCTAAAGGGATCTGAAACATTTGGTGATTTATGTCATATGAGAACATATATGGTACCATTCATATCTAACAATACATCTAGCACAAAAGCGTAGCCACTTCAACCTTTTCAAAGACACAAAAATAAAAATATATATAGAAATAAAGGTGTATGACCTCATTATGTACGCTAGATCTGTTTTTATTAATTAAGATTTCAAATTTGACCCAATTTTGAGATATAATTAGATCTGTTATATTTATATTTAATGAGATCTCTTCAGATCCGATCTTTTTACATGTTGTAAAATGGTATTTAGAGACAACAAACCATAGATATCGACTTGTAATTCATGACTCACCATATAAAAAATTAGATCTGATCAGATCTGCTTAGATCAAATTATATCGCTGTGATTTAATGAGATATAATTGAATCTAATTATATATGGTGTCGGATTTCATCATATATGATTATATATGGAAAATGTGATGTACTTTGTGGTCATATCTGATCAGTTCTAGTGCCATATCTTTCCATATCTATAGGGATCTTGAAAATTTTATAATTTTTGTGGCCACATGTGACCAAATCTTGACATATAGGATCATATCAGGTGCCATATCTGTTCATATTTGATGTCAGATCAATACCAGGATCATATCTGGTGTCATATCTGTTCATATCTGATATCAGATCAATACCAGGTCTTATAGATCTGATATCAAACAACGGTGTTTTGTATTTTTTAATTTCTTATTGAATATGATTAGATATTATATGTCTAGTGCAAATTGGATCTGGTTTTATATGGTGCTGCAGATCTGCCCAGATTATATTAGATCTAATTAGATCTCAAATTTATTCCCAGTTTTGAGATCTAATTAAATCTGATACAATTAGATCTAATGAGATCTGTTCAGATCTTATCTTTTTACACGGATGCAAATTCAATGAAAATCAGACCACATTTGGATGTGGTCCCCATATAAACCCACCTTTTCGGTATTCGCATAAAAGAAATTTTTTTACCAATTTTATTCAGATTTTTCATTATATTTATTGTACCATTAATTTTTTCGCAAATAAATTAACGATTAGCTTCCTTTCTAAAATTTGGTGCTCTTCCCGAAATATAATCCAAATTGTACTCTGTAGTGAAGGGTATCTCATTATTGGGCTGGACTGACTATAATTTTAATTACTTGTTTTTTTTTTAATATATGTGTGCTAAATATGCGTACGTATGTGTAAAAGTCCTACACAAACAAAATCGCTAAAAAAAAGAGAATAAAAAACCACTACACCAGTTATTTTCCGTGTTTTTTTAGTTTTTTGTCTATTTTTTAATTTTTTTTTTTTAGTTATTTTTATGTGTAATTTGTTTTATTATTGTACACATGTACACATGCACACAACTGACACATACATCTAAAGTCGCTCACACAAACAAATATTAAAATGCCTGTGTTCAGTTGCATTTCATAACCATTGAGTTAATCAGCCTTACAATGCATTTTCAATAGATGCGATGCACTTGTTTGCATCTATTATTGCACTTTATTCAATATTATTGTTGCTGCTGTTGTTGTTGTTGTTATTGCTGCTATAGTTTATTTATTTATCATTTTGTTCAAAGAGGTGTGTGTGTGTGTGTGTATTTGTGTATGGTGCATCATCGTTCAAAAATTGTATCCTTTTTTTGAAATTTTGTTAAAAATATGAAATTTTTATATTTCAACAAACAGTAGGTGTGGCTAGTTCAAAGATATTACAAGTACTACAATCATTTGTACCAACTACATACATAGTTAGTTAGTATAGTTTTAACCAAGTTTTTTTGGCTGGCTGGCTGACTGGTTGGTTGGCTTTACATACGTAGTATAAATATAAAAAAAAGCCGACGCATATTATTACTATTTCAACATTCAGAATTTCAACAAATCATCCATTATTTTTAATCGTATTGAAATGTGAGTACAATTTAAAAGTATTAATTAATTTTAAATTTCATCATTATTATTTATAATAAGATATTGATTATAAGGTAGTAATGGGAGGGGCTAAATTGTAATGTTGTTTTTATGATGAATTTTTCCCAATTATTTCAACATTTTCCTGCTAAATTTTCGTTATCAACGTTGTCATTGTCATAAAAAAATATTGCTTATCAGTTTTTTTTTCCATTAGAATTAATAACAAAAACTTTTTATTGCTCTCACTGCAATTGAATTTTTGTAAAAAATCAAAAACTTTTATTATATCTCGAAAACTAAGATTTATAGCAGGGGTGGATAGGTATTTGACAGCAAGAGCCATATGGAGCTTCATCAGGAATCACACAAAATAAACGCAAGCGTACATAACATTTAATACAATTTTCATAGAACCATATTTTTTTATTTAAGAACAATAAAAGTAAGTTAAGGCATATTATCAGAAGTAGTACCTCATAATCAAAACCTCAAAACTTTTTTGTGAACCAAAAACTTCAAAAATATTAATTTTAAATTCGTAGCAGTCCATTTCATTCTATGATTAAATTCAACGCACATTTTTTTTTGTAAAGAAAACGGCATAAGGGTCATTAAAATCTGTTACACTAATGTGTAATTTACCCCTGTGTCGTATGAGTGATATGTATTATAAATGCAAATATTACGTATACGTATTGGTGTACTTTAATACGTATTTAACATATCCCAATGCAGAATCAATATTGGGGTATTATTTTTTTGATTTATAAATAATGATAACTCCTTTCCTTTTAGATTATTTGAAAAATAATATTTCTAATTTCTCTAGTAAAAAAGTGTCATTTTGTATTTAGTGTGATTCTGCATATCTTATAAAATAAAAACAGATAATTATTTATTTTATTTAAATTACGTTTTGAGGCAATTAAAGTTCGAGTGAAATTTTTGCATACACTTAAAATAGTTTGTAAGTTTAAACAACAAAAAATGTCATTTACAAGAAATGATATTTCATTTAAAAACCGGTCTAATTAATTCTCATTAAAATCAAATGGTTTTTGTTATTTATTTTTAAATGTTGTTTAAACAACTGAATTATCCCTAGGAAACAAATGATATAAATGTTAAATGTTGACCTGTTAATTCCGTAAAAAATAAGTGATTTATTCATTTATTTGAAATTGTTTCCCATTTTGTATTTTTGTTTGTTTTTTAATCCATAAAATGAATGTATGTATGTCTTTAGACACATTTCGTGTGAATGTGTTTGGGTATGTGTTTATGAAGTTCTTGTAATTTGCATTAAAATATTTTTTTTATATAAACAAACAATTTAAATAAAAATAAGTAAAAAAAAAAGGCTAAATTCGGCTGTGCCGAATCTTTGAATACCCTCCACCAATATAGTAAAAAGATGTTATCTACTGTTTTTGATATAAATAATATAAAAAACCTTTGAAGTAAAATTATGTAGGTAAAAAAATTGTTTGAGGTGAAGAAGTTTTTAGATGTGAAAAGGACTTTTTTGGTGTAAAAAAAAATTTAAAGATGAAAAAAATTTTTTGAGGTCAAAATTTTTTGTGGTGAAAAAATTTTAGTGGTGAAAAAATGTTTCAAGTAAATACAAAATATTAACTGCTAAGCGACTGGTGAAAGAAATGTGTGAAAATATATTTTGTACCAGTCGCTACTATGAAATTGTACTAAATTTGTATGGGAAATTTAGAGGCACCTTTACATTTTCACTAGTTTTTTTAACCATGGACATTTTAAAGCATAGTTTTTGGCAAATACTCAATTTTACTGGCTAATGGGGACTAGCTTTGCAGCAGAATATGCCTAATGGAGAGAATGCACTTTCTGATGCGCCACGTATTAATAAATAGTTGCAACGAATGTTCTCTCTTTAAAAAATTAAAGTGTGTTTGTCTAATGGAGAAAATACAGCAAAGAAATTAATTGGTTAAAGAAAGAACATGAGTTGTAACTATTTGTCAATAGATGGCCCATCAGAAGGTGCATTCTCTCCATTATGCATATTTTGCTGCAGAGCTAGTCTCCATTAGCCATATTGTGCTACAATATTCAGTAGAGTATTCTATTTTTTTCGTAACAGAAATGAATATTTGCCAAAAACTATGAAAAATATATGTTTTATGTGCATACTATACCTTAATTTTTTAAATCAATATTTATTTAGATGTTTAAGAGCACAATATTGCACTTTATTCATGTGTATTTTTTTATTAAAGAAAAAATTAACATAAATACACATTTGCCAATCCCTCAGTTCTTAAAAATACAAATATTTTCCTCTATGAAAATTTCTTTTTTGACATAAAAATGTAAAACAAATGCTTTTATTACATCAAACATTTGAAAAATTGACTGAAATTATGTAATACGTCTGAAGTATGTAATTAATTTAATATTTTTGATAAATAAATTAATTGAAAGCCTAATCCAAGGCTATGTCGACCTAGCCATGGGGTATTGTTTTATTGTGATTCTGCGCCACCTATTCAAAAGTAGCGGCACTAAAGCAATTATGCATTTTGCTCTTTCTTTATATATAAATTTCTTTGGTTACAAAAACAAAAAATACATTTTATGGAATAAAACGAAAAACCAACAAAACTTAACAGAAAAAAAAATAGATACAGAAAAATTGTACCAATTTGTATGGAACATTTAGAGGTACCTTCACATTTTCAGTCATGACTTTTGAACCGCTGGACCGATTTTACTCATTTTCAATGCCGAACTGCTCAGGAGGATGTTCAATAATCTGGGTGATCGCCATTTCAACAGACAGACATACAGACGGACATCGCTAAATCGACTTAAAATTACATAATGATCACGAATATATATACTTTATGGGGTCTTAAACCTATATTTCGACATGTCACAAAAGGAATGATGGAGGGTATAACAAATTGGAATTTTTTGAATATTTTTTTTTAAACAAACAGTAAACAAAGTTTAAATTTGTAATCACTGTAACGGAAACAAATAAGTCATAAATCCGTTTTGTGGGTAATTTTTTATTAAATTTCAAATAAATGAAACTGAAAAAAATCGTTAAGTGACAGTAAATCATTTTGAACAAATGTATAAATAAGTTAAAATAGATATTTCTTTGAAAAATAAATTTATGTTCCTTTATTTTAAAATCGAAAAAAAAACTTTTTTATTAAGCTGCAAACAATATTCTAAGTGTAGGAGAAAAAATTTCTTGTGAAATATAAATTTTAGCAACTTCTTTGTTTTTTAATGCCACGATGAACTCCTTACGGTAGTGTTGCCCCGTGATCTTTTCAATCGGTTTAAGCAGCTCGTAGCGATCTCGCCGCGTTGATCCCACGAAATACGAAGCATACTCTTTATACCATAAATATTCGACATTGCGAAGAATGACACATGACTTTTTGCACTTGGGAGTGTCGTAATGTATCCACTTTTTATCGCCAGTCACAATGCGATGCAAAAAGCCTTTCCCTGTTTTGGCGTTTAAAATGCTGTTCACACACACATAGAAGGCAACATGTTTGCAACATAATCACTGCTACCATATTATGCTTCCTGCATACGGTCACAATCAAGTTATTGATTTATAAAAAGGTTTTAGACATCAATATGATCGCTGCCATTATTATTATAGTATTTTAGTATTTCATGATTTGCCGCTTTCTATCTTATAACATGATTGGCTGTAACCATACTGTGGCAACAAAAATTCGGACTATTAAAAAACTATGATAGCTGTGGAACTATAAAATACTGACAACAATCAATGAATAATTATAAATCAAATAAAACATGATTTTAACATTTACAGTCATAATATTGTATTGTTTTCATAAAACGTAAATTGTATCAGTCCATTCACCCATATAAAAATGATAATATATGATCATTTTCACCTGGGACGTTTTATTTTCGAAACTGCCTTATGCATATAACATTATTATTTACACTAATCAATTCATTTGCGAAAAAAAATCATTGTGAAAAACATTCTATATAAAGATTTTAAAACAATAATATATATTTTTTTTAAATAGGTTTATTAATTTATTTCTTGTAAAATAACGACTTTTTTGTGACAAAAGAATATTAGTAAAATAATTTCTTGTAAGAAAAAACCTGTAGAACCCAAGAGTGGTTTTGTACGAAAATATTTCTTTTACAAAATGCTAGATTTTTAGGAAAATTTTCTGATAGAAACATTTTCGGATTCTATGAAATTTTTGTTAAAAGAAACTTCTCAGATTCTGCAATCTGCTTGTTAGATAAAAATTCATTTATTCATTTAAAACATTTATGGATTCTAAGATTTTTTATCATGAAAAATACTTAGATTCTAAGGAATTTTTCTAGTAGAAATATTTTTATATTCTAAGGACATTTTCTAGTAAAAATATTCTTAGATTCTAAAAAAGTTTTTCTTAAAGAAAATTTCTAAGACTTTAAGGACTATCTCAAAAAAATCTTTAAAATATCCCCGGAATCTAAGAATTTTTCTATTAGAAAAAGTACATAGAAACTATTTTGTTTTATTAAAAATTTCCTAAGAATTTAAAAATTTTTTTCTTAAAAAAGAAATCAATAGAATCAAAGAAGTTTGCAAGAAAAAGTACTTAATATCAAATTTATTATTTAGGAAAAAAAAATTTTATAGAATTATTTTTAAATGTTAAAGAAATTTTTTAGAGTTTCGAATCATAATATATGTTAACTATAGGGACAATATTATGATAATACCAGGGCAGATCACTATGTCCGTGACTTTTTGCATGAAACACAGTTTTTTCAAAAAAAAAAAAATATATATATATTTTTCAACATAATCTCCTATTGGCTCAATACACTAAGTCCAACGTTTCTCTAGTTTTTGTATCCCTTCCAAAAAATAGGATTTTTCGAGGCCCATAAAATAGGCATTTGTTTGAACAAAAATTTCATCGTTGGAGCTAAATCTCTTACCAGTGAACCATTTCCTTAGGTTTGGAAATAGGAAATAGTCACTGGGGGAGAATAAGGCAATTCGTAGTCTACTTCATGGATTTTTGCCATAGAAACGAAGCTGTCACACGATTCCGTTGGTGGTCGATTGTGAGCAAACGCGGCAGCCATCTTGCGTAAAGCTTTCTCGTACCCAAGTGATTGTTCAAAATTAAAACCACTGAACCATGTGAGATGCCTATGTCTTCCACAATCTATTGCACATTCAATCTCCGATCGGTCAACACCATCTCGTGAATTTTTTCAATCGCTTTGGGTGTAGAGACTCAACTGGGCGTCTAGAAGGTTCGTCATCTTCCGTGCTTGTAAGGCCACAACGAAATTTAGTAAACCGCTTTTTTACCATTGAAATCGATGGTGCAGAGTCCCCATAGTATTTATCAGTCGTCCCTTTGGTTTAATTGATGGGTTTTTCCTTAAAGATAATCACCCTTATTCTAGTTGTCGTTATCAATGTCGTCGTCGTTTTTGAGTCAACATCACTTTGCTTCGACGTCGACATCACTTCGACACCAAATTGGTATTCTAAAAAAGTGTTGTAACGACGTCGACAGTTTATCGATTTAAACAAAAACACATCTCTAAAAATTGAGTCGGCAGATTTATTTTGTTTATTATTTTTGCGAAAAAATGTTTTTTATGTGTAATTTAAATTCTGATACCAGTGATGAAAATAAAGAAAATCTAGTATTGGAAAGAAGACTTCTCATACAGAAATCCAATATCTTTAATCTGCCGGATAACAAGTGAGTAGCAAAATCAAAGTCTGTTACATTAAAGAATATTAATCTCTTAATTTTTTTAAAAGGTTTGAAAGTTACTTTCGGCTGAATAAATCAGCTTTCAAAGATGTGCTGGAAACAATAGCACCTAATTTGAAAGCCGGAATCATGTCCACATTTATTTCCAAAACAATAAACATTTTTAGCCCAGGGGTCGTACCAGCTCAGTGTTGGAAACGACTTTTACTTGGGGTTCAGCTGTTTCTGAAACTGTAGAAGATTTGCCACAGCTACCTCCAGCGGGTTCAATATAAATTGCTTGAATCTTTCGCCACCTGTAGCATTACACTCGGCTTTGTTGGCTACCATTTTCTTTTTAACTTTAAATTTTAAGTCTCGCCAAACCTATAAATAAATTTTGTTATATTTTTATAATGCACTTTATATGATCATGTTTTCTTTACCTTCTGCCATCCACCTCACATTATTCTCGGTGGGCCAAGTGCATTTAATAAATTTGATATTTCTTCCCATTTTTTTTTTCAGTCATTACTTTTCCTCAAGTCGTTACTAAAAATTGTGTCGACAAAATCAGAGTCGTTTCAAGATAATACCGTCGTCACATTTTCTTACAGAATACCAAATACTTGTCGACAGTTATCAATTATTTTCGATAACGACAACGGGAATACCAATTTCAAAAAAAAATCCCAAGACGACATTGTCTTGTGTCGATGACGACAACTAGAATAAGGGTGAATGTTTAATGAGCACTCGAAATTAACTTTTTTCCATTTTTAAAAAAATCCACGAGGTTGTATGTTTGAACAGCTGTAAACGCAAAGTAAATGACGTAACTTGCTCAAAATTTTACAGTAGTCTATTAACAGGTGGCACTTGATGTTTGCATTTCACATAACTACGAGGGAAGTTCGAAAAGTCACGGACTTATTGATCCGCCCTTGGTTCATGGAAACTATGCAATGAATGATGCAGCCCTACCCCTGGTGGAATATTTAAATGATCTTGGCATATAATTATTTAAACATCTTGATTTTAAAGCTCATATCCCCCTAACAATCAACAAAGCCTGGAGAGTTTTAGGTTTTATTAAACATTGGTCAAAAGATAATTCAGATCCTTATACTACAAAATAATTATTTACCACACTGGTTAGACCGATTCTGGAGTATGGATCTGTAATTTGGGACCCGAAATACAAGGTTCATGTTAATGCTATTGAGTCGGTTCAAAAACAATTTTTGTTATTCTGTCTTTGAGGGTTGGGATGGAATCCTAGTAATTAATTTCCGGTATGAAGATCGTCTGGCTCTAATAAAATTGCCTAGGTTAACAAGCCGCAGACACATGCTAAATGTCACATTTTTATTAAATCTAATTAATGCAAACCTTAGTTCTGAATTCCTTCTCAGCAAAATTAACATT